>JANBXA010000651.1:40777500-40795000 GCA_030556225.1 Cricetiscus sungorus | reverse complement strand
TCCCACTTGTACTTATATTTTTCTCTACTCTCTTTATCAACAGCAGGATACTAATCTCTAGTCTTTTTTTGTGTTTTTTTTTCTTTTAACTCATATCCACAATAACTAATGTAAATGTATAAAGTATTATCAATGTCCCTATATACTCTAATGTGATTACCATTTAAGGGGTTATTTATTTTTAATTTTAACTTGATTAATTTTTATGTGTATGAGTATTTTCCCTGTATGTATGTCTGTGTCCTATGCATGTGCATGGTGCCCAGAGGCCAGAAGAGGTCATCATGTCCCCTGGAACTGGAGTTCTGAATTATATAAATGCTGGGAACTGAACCCCACTCCTCTGGAAAAAATACCCAGTTCTATTAACTGCTGAGTCATTGCTCCAGTCCAAAATGGATAATTATTTCTTGTTGACTAGTTCCCTATTTCCCTAGTGCTATGATCACTAGCCTAATAGACAAAAATGAAAGCTCAACCTTAACACAGCCTAGTTCCCCCACCTTTGAACACTACTAACACTTCCACTGAAAAGATAAAGGCAAAGCCACCATAAATAAATAACAACAGAAAAAGCCCCAAAACACACACACACACACACACACACACACACACACACACACACACTCACACAAATCAACCTATAATCTAACTTCCAATGTGTAAGTCCCAATAAGAACAGCAAAACCACAAGTAACATGAAAACCATGGTCCCTAATGAGAATGATATTCCAGACAAACAATTAAAAAAATGATTATAAATATGTTCAAAGAAATGAAAGAGGGCATGGATAAACTGCCTGATAAATTGCAAGAGAACATAAGCAGCTAAATTAACCAAGACAACAAATGAAAATGGAATTTAAAAACTTAAATATAGAAGAAAACCAAACTGAAATGATGCTAGAAATGACAACAAATTAAATAAAAAGCTCAGTGGGAATCCACACATAGCATAGGTCACAGGAAGGGCAGACTGTCAGGTCTGAAGACAAAATAGAGGGATTGGCACATTCACGGAACTACAAAGATATAATTAAATGTGTGAATGGGACACACAAGGTCTTTAGGACAGGATAAAAAAGACCAAGTCTAGAACTATGGGCATAGAAGTACTCTATAAAAAAGACTAGAGTGTAGTTTCACTGCATACAGAAAATTTACCAAATATAGTGAAAGAGAGGCTCATCTACATATAAAAGGAGTCTAGAACACTAAATAGAAAGGAACAAGAAAGAAATTCCCTATGACATGTTACAGTCAAACTAATAAACTAATAAAGAAACCACAAAAAAAGCTGTAAGAGAGAAACAGCAAGTATCTCCAGGGTCTATCCTCTGAGCCAAACAATTGCCATTTGGGGAAGTTCAGCTGTGCCCCCTTGCTAAAGGAATATCTCAGCTGGGTTGTTTGCCTGTTTCTGATTCTTCATGGGCAGGTGAAAAGGGTCAGGAGACTCTCCCCAAGATCCCTACCATCTGTGGTATACTACTCTACCATAATTGCATGTGGTCTGGGAAAGAGATTAGAGGGTACAGACCAGGGAAAACTAGGGAAAAGAGGCTTCATCTTTGTAGCTACAGTGACTCCATTATACCTGCTTGGTAAAGGCTTTCCAGGTGTAGTCTTTTGTGAGAAGGAGTAGCTCCAACCCTATAAGTAGATTCTCACCTATACTCTGTATGGAA
Source organism: Cricetiscus sungorus (assembly GCA_030556225.1). NCBI lineage: Eukaryota > Metazoa > Chordata > Mammalia > Rodentia > Cricetidae > Cricetiscus > Cricetiscus sungorus. The sequence continues at coordinate 40,793,312 of JANBXA010000651.1, read as the reverse complement.
TTCCAATAAATGCTTTGGTTCCCCAGAGTAAACTTTATTGGAATTATGGATTTCCCCCCCCCTGGACCTTAGGAGGAGGGGTAGAATTTGTTTACATCCTCCCCCTGGGAAGGAATGTTAGCAAGATCAAGGCACAAGTGAAGGCAGGCCTATCAAAACAACAGCTGATTTCCCAACAGAAATTTTAAAAGCCAAAAAGAAATGGAATGTTGTATTTCAAGCTATGAAAGAACAAAGGTGCCAGTCCAGACTATTATACCCAGCAAAGCTATCTGTCATAATTAATGAAGAAATAAAAACATTCCACGATAAAAGCAGTCTAAGACAATTTATTACCACTAAGGAAGCCCTGTAAAGGATGCCAGAGGAATTGTTTTGTACTGAAAAGAATGTTAACCACATCAAAGAGGCCTTGGGAGGGGTGGGGTAAATACTAGACTTGTAGTTAAATAAATGGTGGTGAGGAAAACACAAGCAACATAAAATGTACACATTGACAGGATTAGTATAGACCTTTCCACAATAATCCTCAATATTCATAGACAATTAGTGAGTGTGTGTGTGTGTGTGTGTGTGTGTGTGTGGAGAGAGAGAGAGAGAGAGAGAGAGAGAGAGAGAGAGAGAGAGAGAGAGAGAGAGAGAGAGAGCGAGCACAGAGAATGTTCAAGGCAATTTGTAGGAATTAGTTTTTTCTTTCACTGTGTGGGTTCCAGTGATCACATTCAGGTTGTCAGATTTAACAGTAAAAGACTTTCTCCTCTGAGAGTTTGAAGAATCAACTCTGAATATTACTACTCTTGATTCTCAAACAAAAGGCATAGACAGAAGATTGGAGTAAGATGGGTTACATCTCTTTGCTACCTTAGAGAAACGTACTTCACAATCAAAGACAGTCATTACACAAGAATGAAATATGGTTGATGACTAACTTAGCCACCATCATTGAGCCTCATCTAGTAGTTGATGGAAACAGAAGAAGACACCCACAGCTAAACACTAAGCTGAACTGGAATCCAGATGCAGAGAGGAAGGACAAGACCAGGCTACAGAAACCCACAGAGAATGAAAAGATGGAAAATTGTACTTCAAGTTCATGGAACTGTAAATTAAACAGATGTTGATATTCTAATAATTGAGCAAATAAACTCCAAACCAAATCCAACCAGAAGAGATAAGATCAGTGTATCAAATTAATTAATAAGACATTTCAAATATAAACATGTATGTATCAAATACAGGTAAATCATAAAAACAATAATACTAGTAGATGCAAAGTCACAAATTAACATCAACACAGTAAAAATAGACTTTTACTGTGCTTAAATGAATCACAGAATAAACTACACAAACATCTACAGAAGATTTTGTGTAAACCTTGCGGAGTACATAGTCTACTCAACAGGGCATGGTATTTATTCTAAAATTGATGAATCATTATAACACAAGCAAGTCTCAACAAATACAGAAAAACAAGGAATTGGTGCATTCTACCCAAACCACAATGACATAAAGTTAGAAATCAACAGCAAAAGCAACTGCAGAAAAATCACAAAGTTGTTGATATCACACACACTATTGAATGATGGATGAGTTATTGAAGAAATCAAAGAAGAATAATTTAGTATTCTAGAACTGAATAAAAATGAAGATGCAATACACTGAAAATAAGTGGACATTTAAAGCAATCTTAAAAGGGAAGCTCATAGCTATTAGTGCTCACATTGAAAATTATTAAGTCCTCAATCATTTAATTATCAACCTTAGGGCCTCGGAAACAGGAGATTAAGCCAAACCCAGAAGCAATAGAGGTAAAGACATAATTAAGGTCAAGGAAGAATATTGAAGTAAAATGGAAAAAGAAATCAAGGAAGTGAGTCTGTCTGCAGAAGGAGGATTAATGTTGTAAGCATGATTGTCATAACAAATGCAGCGTGGAGATTCATTACAATACCAACCAAGACTCCAAGGTCATTATTCATAGAATAGGAAAAAACAATCTTAAATTTTATAGAAAACCATAAAACACTTCAGATTTCCAAACCAATGCTGAGTAAAATAAAATTTATAATGCTGGAAATATCATTCTTGACTTCAAGTTGTATCAAAGAGCTAAGAAAATTGGGCATCTACACATGGAATATTTAAACAAGACTCTTACTTTTTATTCTGAATGAATATCAATTCCAAATGAATTGAAAACCTTAATGCTAGACCTGAAACTCCAAAATTGATAGCAGCAAGAACAGGAAACAATATTTCATTGGATGAGCATAATTAAGGATGTCAGAAAAATGTTAGAACTTCTCAGGATGTAAGGTCAATCAATAATCACCAAATGAAATTCCATGCAATTAAAAAGACTTTTATTCAACAAAGGAGACAGTTAATAGGTGAAGAGATTGTCTATACTCAATGAGAAAATAGAGGAAAAGAAACTTAATACAGAAGAGGTACAAATATCTTTAAAAGACACATCTTTAAAAGTATTCACTCTTGGGATTCAGAGAAATGATAATTAAAACTACTTTGAGATTCCCTCTTACTGCAGTTAAAATAGATGTCATCAAGAGGCCTCCTTGATAACAAATAGAAACCATCACAGAAAAACACAACAGGACACAGGGCAGAGATGAAGGGATTATGGGAGCTCACTGAATATGGATATATATATATATATATATATATATATATATATATATATATATATCACAGTTCCTGCATCTATTGCCCCAGAAATATCATGGAAGAGGGAACAGAAAGATAGTAAGAGCTAGAATACCAGGAAATCTGCAGTGATCCTGAATCACCTAGAAAGGGCTACATAAATAAGACAGGAATAACGGCAATATTAGTGAATGTATTAACATGGAAGGTGGAAATTTTTATGGGCTCTAATGCCTAGGTAAAGAACTACAGGTAACAAGATCATTGGAGAATTAGCCTGAACTATGAACGGGCCCTCTTATTGGTTGTCCAACACAGAATGGTCATCCCTGAAACCACATACACACAAACAACAAAGGCAGACTCTGCAAGGTGCATTCATATATTATGTAATAATATAGTATATAAAACAAAAATAATCAAAAAGTGAGGATACATCTTTTGGAAAGCATAGGCAGGTTTAGAACTCAGGTACAGGGCACGGGCAGCTAGAAGGATGATAGAGGGAAGTGTGGTATAATTTTATTTCAACTGAAAATATTTGAGGGAAAATAAAATTCTCTATTGTAAGAGTGAATAAAAGAATGTAAATAACAATAAATTTTTGGAGAGGAGGTGGAAAAGGGGTAATGCTTTTCAGTCTTTGTTGGAGAATAAATTGGTCCATCTACTGTGGAAGCAAATGCATGGGTTTCTAGTTAAACTAAAAATAGAAATTCTATATGATCCAGCTATAACACTCCAGGGCATATGACCAAAGAACTCTAAATATACTTGCATTGTTCATATTTATTGCTGCTCTATTTATAATACCAAGGACATTGAGCCAGCCGAGATGTCTGTAATGAAAATGTACTGCATGTATACCTAGAATTTTATTCTGAAAGTTTGATACTTGTGGAAAATATATAAGACTAACAAATATTATGCTCGGAGACATAACCCATGTTCATGGGAAAGTTAGAGTAGATAGCAAGTCTAGAGGAGTCAAGGAACTAGGAAAATTAACTAAAATTAATGATACATTTTAAAGTGAAAGGAAGTGTCAAGCTAATAAGGGGGAGGTGAAGGAGACTGAACAGAGATAACCTGTGTAAGTGGATAAATCTTCTCTCAGAAGTCATAGGTTAATAAATTAAAGGCCAGGAGCAGGTGGTTAGGAAGACTCAGAGAATCCTCCCAAGCAATATGACAACTGTTCCTATTCTTTTTGCCTACAAGAAATAGGTGATGAGACCCTATTACTGAAGACAGCACACTTTTGGTTGCATAGCACAGAGAAATTAATCTGAAAAAGGCTTTGTGTTTTTTGGCTAGCCTTCTAATATTGAAAGGTATTATATTCAAGGGCCTGTATGCAACATACCAACCATTAAGACAGGTGAACCCAACAGTACAATAATGGCAAATCTGTTGTGATGGTAATGAACTGTTGATTTGATTTGATACTCTATCCACAGGAGGGATTAATTAATGACCGGTACTAAAAATCCCACCAAAAGTCTATGGCTGCAGAGGTCATAGGCACTAGAGGAGAAGTTACTGGTGTTATTTTGCTAAATGGAAGTGATGTACCTATAACATTGCCTTAGAAATAATTACATTTATGTCCATATATTAGCACTGTTGTTAGCTTTTGTTAAAGAAGCTTCATTTTGAAATGGGCCTGAGGAAACTTCAGAGTCATAATAAGTCAATGTACTGGGAATAAATGACTTAACTGCACAATCTTAAATGGAATATCTCTATCATTCCTCCATACCCCCACCAAAGAAAAATCAGGAAAAAGGTATAGAAAGAATATAAGAATAGGAAGAAGAAATAGGGGCATAGTGAATCATTGACTTGGGCTTGACAATAGCTGTTGCAGGTAGGGGACCATATGGCCCTACCCCTTCTTGAGGATTTATTGTTATATGGATGTGAAACAGACATTTTCTTCAGGTGTAACCACTGTTAAACTGTCCATGCTCCTGTAAACAAATTCTTACTTGTACTCCTGTAATTAAATTCATTGGGATACACATTCATGCACACACACACACACACACACACACACACTCACACACACACACTCACACACACACACACCATGAAAACAAAAGAGGGCTAATTAGGAAGAGGGAGATTATTAGAACAGGAGAGGGAAAAGAGAGGGTAATAAGGATAAATATGATTAAATACATTAATGTACATTAATGAAACCCATTATTATGTATGATTAATGTATGATAATAAAATGTTTTAAAACTCTCTTCTTTAATCTTGTTGACCATTTTCCATAAAATCACATGGCTTTCCATGTATCTGTGTAGTAAAATATTGTGTCTGTGAGTTGAGTATGAAAGTCTTTGGAAATTTGCTTTAATTATCTTTAGATTGAGATCAAGACCTCTGTATTTCTAATAGTATTAACTGTGTTTCTCTGATGGAACTCAGGCAACCTTTCCCAAAAGTATAGTTCACTATGAGTTTCAACTGTGGTTGGCACACATTAGATCAAGAAAATGGACATGAATTTCCAGTACTACAGAAAGAGCTTGAACAAATGCATGGAACCCTGTGTCTTCAGAGTATAATAAAAATATCATAGTTTGTGGGATATAAGAGTTTTGTTTTATTGTTATACTAAAGAATTAAGGCTTTCTCCTAGTTATTAGGGATTCAACTGCACTTTGCAAATATCAGAAACCAAGTAAGATTCAAATTTACTGCTGTCAATGTGAGCTGAGATCCTAAGGACCAGGTAATCTACCAGTAATGATGTATATTACAGGCTAATTGATAACACTACCATATGTGATCAATAATCTGACATGTTGTACCAGGATTATTCATCCTTAATGTGACATTGTAAGGAAGTTTTATTGTATATATTTACTATACCATAGGCTTGTGAGTTTATTATAAGTAAAGCAGATTTAGGCATGACACCAGCTTGATTATTAAAGGTTCATATAATCAGTAGAAGTTTCAGACCACAGATGTAAGAAACTATAAAGTTCATGGGTGCAACCCTAAAAAAGAATATGGATTTTGATGTTAAATTTAAGAAAAGTCGGGACTTCAGATCACATACAGTTGTCTTAAAGAAACAAATTCCCAGTTGCTTAATCCTGTGTTTGTTACTTTTCTTATTCTCTCTAAGTGATTTCTGGTTCTCTGTGTTGCTCATGCTGTGGTCACCAATGTCAGTTTCTTCACAAGGGCAGCTGGCGGGTCTTAGGTTGCTCAGCAACCTCTTTGCTGTGGGTTTCCAAGCAACATGGTTTGTCTATGGTCAAAGTTAAAGTTTGCTGTAGTCCAGGGTGTTTGAGATGTTGCAGACTATTTCTCCATTTAATTTCTTAACTTCAATCATATTAACAGTTTATCATCTAATAAAATTGTTGTTCTGCCTAGTTTTTATGTCAACTTGATACAAGCTAGAGTCATTTGGGAAGAGGGAATCTCACCTGAGAAAATGTTCCAACTGAACTGGCCTATGAACAATCCTGCTATGTGATGCATTTCTTAATCAGTGATTGCTGAGCTGATCGAGGATCCAGCCCAGTGTGGGTGGTACCAGTCCCAGGCAGGAGGTCCTGGATTGTATAAAATAGCTGGGAAACCAACATTGGACCAACTCAGACCCCCTGAACGTGGGTCTCAGTTAGAAGGCCTGTGCAGTCTTCAGAACCTCTGACAGTGGAACCAGGATGTATCCCTGGAGCACAAAATCACTTTGGGAGCACATTCCCCATGGAGAGATACTCCCTTAGCCTAGAGGCAGGAGGGAGGGCCTAGGCTCTACCCCAAATGACTTGATGATCCCTCCTGGAAGGCCTTACCCTCCCTGAGGAGTGGGTAGGGAATGAGGTGGGTGCGGTCTGGGGTAGGGGAATGGGAAGATGGGAGGGAGAGGGAATTGGAATCAATATGTAAAATAAGAAAAAAAATAATAATAATGAAAAAAGGCAGTATACTGAGCAAGCCTTGGAAAGTGAGACAGCAAGCAGTGCCCCACCAGGTCTTCTGCATCAAGTTCTACCTTCAGGTTCCTTCCTTGAGTCCCTGCTCTGACTTCCCTCAGTAATGGAGAGTGACCTGGCAGTTGTAAGATGAAACAACTACCCCCCCCCATTGCTTTTGGTCATGTGTTTTCATCATAGCTATAGAATTCTAAAACAACTGTCTACTATGTGGAAAACTTGTCTGAAAGAAAATGAAGATGTATTTACATTACCTTTCTGTTAGTCTCCATTGAAAATCAGTTCTAGAAGATTCTCTAAATCAATTTTCCTCAAAAAAAATTCTTTAAATCAGTCTTTTTCTATGATGTTAACAGTTTTGTCATGTCTCTCTGTTTGCCAAGAATACCAATAATTCCTTCCTGGTGTGGAGGTTTGGTAGTACATAAAGTGAAATGAAGACAGCCATCTTTCCCTGTCTTAGTAGATTCCTTAATGTTCAGGTCTTCAGGTCTTGCTTTGGAAAATCAGGCTGGGCTTTCCTATGTCAACAAGCAACAGTTCAGTTGGAAGAGCAAAGCTTGCCTGATACCTCCTGAGCCGTGCCTGGCTTTTCTCTGACTTTGCAATGTGGCAGAACCTGAGAAACCAGTAACATATCCTCAGGCTGTTCATTCCCTCTCTGGTGAATCCTGTTTGGGAACTGTTAATTATGATCTAAACTTATTGATTTTCTGAGTCACCTAGTCATTATTCTAGGCTGTGAAATACCACAAAATCTAACCAGAGGTGACAGACGCAGCTTAATTTCTCCTGTAACCAATACAGGCAGATAATCTCAGTACGGAATCTTTAGAATTGCCTTGGTAAAACCAAACCATCAGTTAACATCTAGCAGTTCTAAAATACTGTTTCCTTTCCCCTATCAGTAAAGGTCTAAATACGGTCTATAAATCCTTAATGATTCTTTCATAACAGGTTCCCATATTCTCCAAGCACAGCAGAACTTCCTTTGTACACCTTAGAACCTGCCCATGCTAAACCTTATTTCTCGAGACAACCAGTGCTATTTCATTCTGTTTTTAGATTCTCTTCTGCTAGCTGAAACATCTTTATCTTCTTTTTTCTTCTGCATCTTCAGTTTTCCTCCAGGTTGCAACTCTGAAGTCATATTTTCTGGGCCAATTGCCCTGTAATGCATAAGGAACTGTTGGTTGCTGCTCGCATCTTATCTCATACCTGTACATTCTTATTCAGGTCTTTATTTCTTGTTTCCAGGATCCTAGCCTGGAGTTAAAACATGGGTGTGTTTAATAAAAATCTTAAGAATGAGTCAAATAAGCATTTGGTTATGACTGAAATTTCCTTTAATTAGTATCCTTTTAATTCCTCATTCTTCCTTTCATTGGGGATAATTTTCTACACCTTTAACTGAGTATAAACTTGATGAATTCGAAGGTCTTTCTTTTGGAAGTCATTAAGGCTGTTCATAAATGTTTGTCTTGTTTTCTGCTCAGGTTTGCAAGGCTGCAAAGTCACATAACCATGTGTCTTTAATAGAAAAAAAAGCAAGACCATGGAGGCACACTTTCTTTTTCCTTCCCTCTTCAAGGCGATGGAAAAGAAATGTTGAGATTGTGTAGTGCTCCATGAAGATCTGTGATGGACAAAGTAGGGGTGAACAACTTCTCTTTGATCAGACTTGGGGGTTGTTACCACAGTATAACATAGGTCTTGCTAAGTTCAATGCTTACATGTCACCATTTTTGTTTTAGTTAAGAATAAATTTATACTTCAATTACAAGTCTAATGCCAGACCATAAAAAATGGTTTCCAAAAATCGATTACATTAATATGTTTTATATAAGAGTTATTTTAAAACTATCAACAACACTTGAGGCAGAAATATGCTTCTATTTAATGTCAGTAAGCAATTACAATAAAATAAAAAGACTTTAAAATTAGTTTTATATAAACCATAAAGAGAAATAGGGTAGAGTAGGAACTATTTTCCTCTTCTGTATTTAATTTATGTCCAGAAAAGATGGTTCAGTTTCTATATTTTGGAAAACAGTATTGCACATGGACTCAATTTTACTAAAAATGCAGTGTTTGTGTATATTCTTTTCCAAGTAATTCTTCTTTCCATGAAATATGGCTAATTTTTTTTCCATTTGACTGCAATACATTTTCACAAGTTAATGAGTTATATGGTAATGCTTTTTAATATTGAAAACTCTTTTGAAAACATATTTTTCAACATTGCAAATATCATACAGAACACCACTGTCATAAAGTCCAAACAAAATTAAAAAATATTCATACATTCATGTTTCTAATATTAGAGATCAATCACTAAATGAAATGAAAAATTTAAAAGACTTATTATATTTTAATTTTTCTATTAGAAATGTATATATAAATTTATTTTTAAATTAACTTTTATTTTAAAATAAATATATTTTAGTAGAAAATGCCACTGTCTTACTTATACATCAGATCTGTATTTGCTAGTAACTTGTATTTCTTTTGTTTTGTTTTAAGACAGGGTCTATCTCTAGCTCAGGCTAGTCTCAAACTCATAGCTATTCTCCTGCTTTACCCTCCTCAGTTGAGAGGAGGTAGGTTGAGATTACAGGTAGCTATCACCAACCTTGGTTTTCTTTCAGTGAACTGTATCATTATCATCATCTTCTTCATCTTTGTTTTTCTTTTCTTTCTTTTTCTCACCTAGACTTTGAATAATCAGAAGTGAAAGCACCAGTAACTTTTGTTTGTCCACATTTGTCTAACTTACTACAAATCCACACTTCTCTTCAAGCTAAACAATGCTCCAGTAAGATTAGTCTGAAATCTCAATGCCAAACAACTAGTTGATTTCCTTAAGCCTACTGACCTAGAAATCTCATGTTTTATGCTTTACAATGTGAGGACTAATAGCTGTTTGCTTTCCACATCATTAAATGTGTATTAAGAAGGTTGTAGTGTTTTCTAGAACTGCAAGTTGCACAAAGGTACTTTACTTTGTCTCTTCTGTTGTGCCAGAGCTTAATTGTAATTTATGCAGATGAAATAATGTGTAATGCTTGTTGAGTCCATGACTGAATAAACACTTAGCAAATACAATGGGCCAGTGATACAACTGCAACAATGCACAGCTCTTGGCATGATGCATGGAATATCAGATACATTCTAGAAATGATAGTTGAAATCACCTTTAGGCTCTGCCAACATTTTATTATTTGACTATTTTAGGAAAATATTTCTGTCAAATTTCATAATTTTAATAAGATCAAACTGCTTTAGACTACAATCTTACAATAATATGAAGACCGCTTACATGGCTATCGTGAAAGCCAGTCCTTTCTTTTTAGTATTCTACAACAGCTTGAATGATTGCCCTCATGCCACATAAGCCACTTATAGTACGCTCATTTCATTGCTTTTTAATTTATTTATTTATGGTTATCATCTATTCTGTGTGTTTCAGACACAATGTCAAGATTTCATTTTTTTTTTCATCATGTGAATAATTTTCTTCCATCTCCCTCTTTCTTTTCCTCTTCTCCTCCTCTTTCTTGGGACTATGGGAAAATGACAAGACCATGTTATGAAATAACCATCAGCAAATAGGCACACTTTTCTTTCACCTTGCACTTCATGTGTAGAATTTAATGATTTAAACACTGACTACCACACCCTACTGTAGTTGACCTCTTCTGTAGCTAAATTTCTTGGCTCAGGGTTTTGCTATCCTCTATAAAGTTCTGATAGATGCCAAAAAAATAATGAGCTGAAGTTTGAAATCATTCTTAGGTAATTCTAAATGAGGATAGCAGAGCAAAGGCAAGCCCTTTGGAACATAAGATAATCTAAAAGCCTATGGCTGTATTAAACTCTCTCCAAAACCCAAAATGATTAGCAAAATAATGCTTTCAAAACACAACAAAAATGTTATAAGCACACATATCTGTTCCTATGACAACTATATTTTCAAATACTCCATACTTACATATTGTAATTTTATTCATTCATGTTATTCCAGGAATATCTGTACCTGGATTCTATTGCTTCATTGTCTATAAAACAAACTTTAGTTTTATTACAACTCATGAAAAAAACATGTTTCTTTTCTGTGAGTAAATGAAGAAAATTCCACAGCAACATGCTTGAGAATTTATTACAGGTAAGGATGGTGAAAGATCTTGGTTTATCATGGTCTTGTATGTCTTTTGACAAAATAATCTAAATAACGTAGGCATGTTCTCAATGCCAAGTTAGTTCTAAAGTACACAAGTAGTTCCAGATGAAGATGATATCCACAGTCTTGCTAGCTGCATAATTATGGGGATACTTTCTCCAGAAGCTTTTCAAAAATCCTTCTATCATATGTCCTAATAAAATATATCAACAGAATAAAGCTTCCACTCTCATAATAGATGAGAATGATACTTTGCTTTGGACTATTAATATACTTCTCCCACCATTAAATGGCTAACCCATGGTAGACTTTAATAAATGTTTGAAGAATGAATTATTGAATGGTTAAAAGAACACATATACTTTAGGTAATTGTGTGAAGATTATTTCAGGATTCATTTCTATATACGTATTTTCTTACCGGTTTTGTTTGAAAAACCTTTACAAATCAGTTTCCATAATTTTTTTGATGAAGGGAGTTGTATTGGTTATGGTTATTATTACCATGATAAAACACCATGACCATAAGAGCAAACTGAGGAGGAAAGGTTTCGTTTGGCTTATACTTCCATACTGAAGGAAGTCAGAACAGGAAGTCAAGCAGGGCAGGAATCTGGAGGCAGAAATTGATGCAGAGGCCTTGAAGTGGTGTTGCTTATTGGTTTGCTCCTCATGACTTGCTTAGCCTGCTTTCTTTTAGAACGACCAGCTCAGGGATAGCACCACCTATAATGGGCTGGGCTGTAATCCATTAATCATTAATTAAGAAAATGTCCTACAGACAGATCCTTATGGAGACACTATCTCAATTGAGGCTCCCTCCTAACTGACAACTATAACTTGTGTCAAGTTGACATAAAACTAACTAGTAGAGGAGGCAGAGATAGGGTTTGAGGGCCAGAAACTTGCAGAGCCAGACACACTCTGTAAGGCAGGAGCTCCTTTGGAGCTCGAGTTCTTCCAAAGGAGTAGAGTTGCATGTAGAGCTCTACAAATTGATAGTGAGGAAATTCCTTCCAGATTTCAAGTCAAACAGTTTTAGATTTGTTAAAATCCAGTCTTGATGTTCATGTCCAATTCTATGCCTTAAGTACAACTTGCAGTGTATATATATATATATATATATATATATATATATATATTGTATATACACATACATATGTATACACACACACAGAAAGGCAAGAATTTGGATATATATAAAAAACAATGTTTATGTATTATATATAAAAGTACAATTTTGTTATATACAATAAACAAAGTCTTATGACTGTTTTGTGCTCTCCCTCCTACTAGGCCAGAGATGAGAGTAAGTGTGTAGTTTCCTTGTGCTCTCAGCTCTCTGTATTTCCTCTCTAACACTCTCCCCGCATTCCAGAACCACTTCTTCCTTCAGCCAGGAGCTCACTCACTGGCATTCAGCAAGAATTTGGTCACACATGCACTAACTTTCCATGCTCACAATCTTTCCTGCATGCACATCTGGAATTGGGCAAGCTGGGTGAAAAACTTAAACAAAGGCCAGGAACCCCCCAGGCCACCTTTTCAGCTAAAATAAATAATTTACATTTTTAGAATTAAGTTTTGTTACCTCCTAGAAGTAGAATAAGAATTGAAAGTCATATCTGGCTGATCTTAATAGTTAGCAACTTGTTTTCTTGTCTAAATCCAGGCTTCTGATGGCCAATACTAGCCCAGGGATATCCTTCTCAAAATAGAGCAATTAAAAGATGTGCCTGAGCAAGAATTCTGTTGAGTCTTCAGATGTGAGCAGCTTGGGGGAATAAGAAAACGTGCTTACCTGTTTGTCAGTGGCTTTATATCAGACAGAAGTTCAAGAAGCTGGACTTTCTTAACGAGTACTAGCCACATGTTTTCTCCATAAAAAAACTGGCTGTACCACAGCACGAGAGACTCTGGTTTGACATTCTCCACATATTTATCAAGTGAATATGTACAAGGCTCATTGATCCTTAAAAAGAATACCTTTTCCCTCCATTTTCTCTTCAAAGAGGAGCAGGTCTCCAAGAGATGACAGCTAAACAGAACAAAACAAGGTAGAATAACATTAGGAAAAAAGTCCTCATATTGAAGCTGGACAAGGGAACCCAATAAGAGGAAAAGCGTCCCAAGAGCAGGCAAAAGAGATGTTCACTCCTAGTGTTAGGAGTCCCACAAAAAACATAATAGCAAACAAACAAACAAAAAAACCCATCAAACTAACAGTCATACGTATACCCAGAGTATCTGGGATTTGGTATAGACCCTGTGCTTACCACTTTCATCTTGTGAGCCCATGAGAGCCCTACTTAGGACCATGTTCTCCTGGTGTCTTTTCTCCCCTCTGACTCCTGCAGTCTTTCCTCCCTCTATTCCATGGGGCTCCCTGATCTCTGAGGGGAGAGACTTGTCTTAGGATTTCATTGCTGTGAAAAGACATCATGACCACAGAAGATTTTTAAAAGGAAATGTTTAATTGGGGCTGGCTTATGTTTCAGAGGTTTAGTCTATTGTCTTTTGAAAGCTCAAAGTCCACCCTCAGTGACACACTTCCCACATGGCCACACCTTTTCCAACAAGATCACACCTCCAATAATGACACTCCATATGAGTTTCTTGTGGCCATTGCCATTCAAACCACCACAGACCCCAATGGAAACCTCCAATTTAGATGCTTTCTATGCATAATGTCTGGCTGTGTGTCTCTGCACCCACTCCCATCTGCTGTCTAAGGAAGCCTCTCTGATGACCTCTGTACAAGGCACTGAGTATAGCAGGATATCATTAGGAACTATTTCATTGATTATTTTTCCAGTCCTATTTGGTTCTACACTAGGTCTCTGGGCTATCTAGTCTCTTGTTCTTAGATATCCAGGCAGTGTAGAGCATGGGTTCCCTCTCATATTATAGGCCTCAAGTTAGATCAGGCATTGGTTGGCCACTTTGACAAGTCTGGGACATTATTCCCCCAGTACTTTTATTTTTCATGAAGGAGAGATTGTAAGATGAGGGTTTTGGGGCTGAGTTTGTGTTCAGGTTTCTCTTTCTGTAGCCTGTAAGATACCATCTCACACTAGAGACTAGAATGTAGAGGAGAAAGCTCTATGCAGGTACCAGTTCAACCTCTCTATGTTCAATGAACTGTGTGGATGTTGTCCTTGAGGGAGATGGGAGGAGAGGAGGGAAGGTAAAATGTGTTCAGGATGTATTGTGTCAGAGAAGAATTTATTTTCAAAAAAAGAATGTATTTTAATAAATTTATACTTCAATAAATGATGTTCAAAAATTAAAGGCCTCTTAATATCAATTTCCATATTTCAGCTCTATATAAAGTATAAATGAGGAGGAAATCCTCACTAGGTATAGCAAGTAGTGCTCAATTTTATTACTCTGTCTGTACCAAGCTACACCACTTATCATGGTCACAGCTAGTCTGTTACTATAATTGAGAACTATTAAATTGGGCAACTAAATTTTACACAATTTCTGAACAACCACCACCACCACAAAAAGAATACTTTTCTCCATGTTTCAAAGTAGGTAAGTAGAGTCTGGGAATGGTTTAAATAGCATGGGGACCAATTTGCCAGTGTAATGGACATGGACAAAACAGATTCATTTACAGAAGCTTCTTATTTTTTCTTAGGATAATACAAGGAGACATTGTTTGCACTGTTTCTGGAGCAAATTGGCAGGACATATATTAGAGCAACAAAACATCTTCTAGACACAACAGGACTGATACACACAGGAAATCACAAAGACTATGGTGACACACTGCACATGTTCTAACCAGATGAAGATCCCAGCAATGGAAAGGAGAAGTTGATGCAAATCTTAACCCTAACCAAGAAGGTATCTGCAACCAATGCCTATGAGGAAAGGGAAACATGCATTTTTTCTAATGGAGTGTCACACAAAGTGGACTTCATGCTTGTTTGTTTTAATTATTTCTTTTGAGATTATAATATAAATTTACTGCTTCTCGCTTCCTTTTTCCCTCTCTCCAAACCCTCTGATACACTCTTGTCTAGTAGTATGTCAACTTGACACAAGCTAAAATCATTTGAGAGAAAGGAACTTCAGTTGAAAAAATGCCTCCATAAGGTCAGGCTGTAGGCAAGTATGTAAGGCATTTTCTTTCTTCCATTTTCTTTCTTTCTTTCTTTCTTTCTTTCTTTCTTTCTTTCTTTCTTTCTTTCCTTCTTTCTTTCTTTCTTTCTTGGCTAGCTCTGTCTTAAATATTAACTCATTTATATCAATTTAAATATTTCTTTATCTTACTGGAGAGAGGGGTTGGTGTTCTACTCTCTCTGTCCTCCATGTTGAATCTCCTCCCTACTCCTTCAGGAATCCTCCTTGTTTCCTAGTCCCATCTATCTTGCTTTCCTATTGGCCAATAGTGCTTTATCCATTAACCAATCAGAGAAGTATATATACGGAATGACATCTTCCATTATCTGCTCTTTTCTGTCTAAATAAAAAGACGGGTATTAACCTTAACATAGCAAAATATATAACAAAACAGTTATCAAATAAGAACCACAGTCAACAATATTTAGTTCATTGACATTTGACTAGATTTAAAGAAAATATTTTATCATCTATCCTTCTTTGTGAGTCTGAAGTCCTATATGTAACTTATCTTTAATCCTAACTAAGAAAAGCTATAATCATAACTATCTGTCTTCAACTCCATCAAAGACCATAGAAGGATAATATGTAAACTCTAGAAATGAAAGAGACAACTTACTGCCTGGACAGTCGCCCGAAGTTCTTCTGTAATGTTTCATCTTCAGCTTATAGGCCATAGTGCCTCTGGCAGACTCCTCAATAAAGCAGGAAACTGTCCACTGTATTGGCAGTTTGTCAGCCACTTTTCTCTGTGTCCTGTAGACTGTCTTGTAGACTCTTCCATGAAGCAGGAACCATGTAGCAATGTCCATCTTGTATCAGCAGTCACTTTCTGTGGGTTGTGCATGTCCAATTTATATAGCA